>OX578153.1:126023233-126032445 GCA_951213105.1 Amaurobius ferox
CTTCTGCAGTAATCATAGTTAGGGTATGTAAATGCACATAGTTTTTTCCACAATGTACTTTATTAATATAAAAAAACTGATGTAATTTCAGATTAGACATTCTATTCGTACTTTAATATACAACTAGACTTAGGAGCTTTAGAGTCCTTGAACTCTGTCCACTGCATTGTACCAGAGAACATTTTACTTTTAATGTTTTCTACATTCTTAACCTACTTATTTTACATTAAATACATTTATTTTATCTTAATCACCTTTATTTTACATTAATCATTTATATACATATTCTTTATAGAAATTCTTATTGAACAAGGAATTTTTGTTTTCTTAAGAATTATTTATTCTTATTTACAAGAGCCCTCTTAAATGTCTTATTTCATTCCAGATCTTAATCAATCACCTCAATCTATTCTCTAACCATTACTCTACTTAATTCAGTCTTAACCAATTACTTTACTCCATCCTCTAATCACTTTTCTACTAATTTCTACTTAATTCTCTAACCCTTTCTCTATTCATTTCTAATCATTTTTCTACTAATTTCTACTTAATTCTCTAACCATTTCTCTATTCATTTCTAATCATTTTTCTGCTAATTTCTACTTAATTCTCTAACCATTTCTCTATTCATTTCTAATCATTTTTCTGCTAATTTCTACTTAATTCTCTAACCATTTCTCTATTCATTTCTAATCATTTTTCTGCTAATTTCTACTCAATTCTCTAACCATCTCTCTATTCATTTCTACACGTTTTTGATTCCCCTTCTACGTAACACCCGGCTGTCCGGTTTAAAATTGCCATCCCTGGTACAGGCTTGTACCGCTATACTTTCTACTCTAGCATCGGTCACTTTTCGTACGACCTGACAAAAGTTTTTTTCTCTTTACGTGGGCCAATAACAGACGCTGTCTTAGATTCTGTCCTGCGGTAATTCTCTCTAATTGAAACCGCGTACGTGATTTGTTTCCGCTTGTCATGTGACTAGAGAGCGAGAAGGGTCGAAAAAAATTCAAAGTCAGCGCGGGCAGTGTACTTTCTCTTTGTGTGCTGCACAACGGATTTTCACAAATTGGATTACACATATTAATTTTCTGGAAGCTCTGTGAGTGAAATTACTGTTATTATTTATTTAGGATGACAGTTTAATGTACCTGTTTCGCTAGGGTGCTTAAATTTGCTTACTTAAAGTTTAAATTACTTATTTTAGGAATTAGATTTGCTTAGGTTGTTAGACTGACAGCCGATCGCTCTGTCTGTCCGGTCATTTAAACTTTAGACGCCTGCATCTCAGTTTATTTTACCTTAACTCCCTAAGTTTTAAATTACGTGAAAGTTTAATTTAATTGCCTCACTTTTACGGTTATTTCTTTAAATTTTATTTATAATGGCACGTTAATGATAAAAAATTCTTGTTACATTTCGTTTTACTCCTCTAAGTCTTTACTGAGATAACCTTTTCTCTGGATTAATTTTAATCGGTATTATTTTAACTTATATTTACGTGACCTACGTGTAACTTTAAATTATTTTCCACTGACCTATTCACGTTATTTTAATTTCCGTGGCCTCAGATTATAATGAGAGTTGCGAAATACTCTCCCGTAAACGGTTGATTTCTGTTCATGTATATTTTCTACGTTCTCCTCCTCTTGGGGATTATTTAAATTATTTGAGCTAACTTTGTCAGTGTTCGTTGTATCCTCTGTGATAGGAATAGTCGATTGACCTCTCGATCTCTCTGCGACCCTTTTCTCTTTCTCTTGAACCTGTTCCGGCGGGAGGGGGGAGCGGGTTTCCCTCGCGGAGCGACCTTCTTCCAATTCGAGTTGAAATGGGAGAATGCCCTCGAAGGAGCCATCATCAGCCTCTGCTGTTTCTCCGGTGGCAACGCTTATCTCCGGCGCAATGTTTGTTTCGGTTTGCAAGTCGCCCTCCTGAGAGTCTCCTCCCGTAAACGGTTGGATTTCCGCGTCGAACCGTGCTGAATGTAATAAATGCGGTCTCCTGTCAGGCATTTCATATATACGATTTATATTTATTTTGATTGGCTTTGCCCTAGGATCTTTAATTAGTTTTAATAAAAATAAGTGGGTTGTTAGTTTTTCTATTATTCTATACGGGCCTCTAAAACGTTTTTTTCCGAAGTTTGGAATGTTTTTGACAAAAACTTTTTGGCCTAATTCTAGTTTTCTAAATTTTGCTTTTTGTAAATATTTTTCCTCCTGTATCTCTTGTGTGCGGATTAAATTTTCGTAGGCTTGTTTGTATGCTACGGCCATAGTTTCCAGCTTTTGAGGTTGATTTCGTATATAATTTTGAGTCTCTTCCGCGTTATTTGGTACGATGTCCATAAATAATGGTAAGTCCCGTGAAAAGAACAAGAAGTTCGGTGACATACCTGTGGCTGGGTGGTCTACTGCATTATAACATGCTTTATGAATTCCTACGGCTGTTTCCCAATCGTCTTGCTTGTAACACTCGATTGCACGTTTTATGGCTGAATTAATTCTTTCTGAGATTCCATTTGTTCTCGGATTCGCTGCTGAAGTTAATTTTGCATGTATATCTAGTTTATCAAGTATAGATTTGAATAATTGACTAGTAAATTGGCTCCCGCGGTCCGTCAACACAAATTCACTTTTGCCGTAAGTAGTTACATACGTAATTAATTTTGTTGCAATGGTGTCTGCCGTAATGTTATCTATCGGATAAAGTTCCGCGTGCCTGCTAAAATGACATACCACAGTCAAAATGTACCGGTTCCCATATTTACTTCTTCTTAGAGGTCCCAAAATGTCAAGTGACAGTAAATTTCCGGGATAGTGCGGAATTACATTCCTACCTAATGGGAAGGGGGGGTGAACTCCTTTGAGTCCCCTACAGTCCTCACAAGAATTTACATAATTCTTTGTGTCTCCATAAATTCCAACCCAAAAATAGCGTTTGCTAACCAAATCGTACAGTTTTCCTACTCCCTGATGAGGGCTATGCAAATGTAGTAAAATTCTACTTTGTAAAGTCTTCGGAACCACTACCCGTTCTATTGCGTTATCGCGGATGATATTTTTATCTTGCGAGACATACATCAATAAATCCGTTTCTGGGTCAATAAAATAATGTTCGAAATCCTTAGTTTTACTATGCTGCTGTTCTCTAATATTATTCCTAAGTTTATTTAAAATGTCGTCTTTAATTTGCTCTGTGTGTATTTCTTCGATATTTGGAAGTTGGGATTTATTTTCTAAGCTGTTTACTGTTTCAATATTATTTTTATTCCCTACAATTTCTATGTTACTGAGGTTGTTCTCGAAATTTTCTCTGGAGAGATAGTCTGCTAAGATGTTGGAGTTTCCGTCTATGTGTATAAAGTCATAATCATATTCAGATAGTTTTAATAGCCAGCGGGCTTCTAAATTAGCCGGGTTAGAAATTTTTAAGTGATATTTAAGGGGTCTGTGGTCGGAAATAATATAGAATTTTTTCCCGTAAAGGTAATTGTGGAAATTTTTGACTCCATAGAATATAGCCATGAGTTCTGTTTTTACTGCGGGATATCTTTGCTCGTGTGGTTTAAGTTTTTTACTGTAGTAAAGTACAGGTTGTAAGCGTTCATTATTCTTTTGTAATAGAACTGAAGAAATAGAGGTCGAGCTTCCGTCTGTATTAAGGTAGAATGGTTTGTCTAAATCCGGTTGTAGCACTAAAGGATGTTGGAAAAATTTATTTTGTAGTTCTTGAAATGCGTCATTGCATTGTGGAGACCATGAAAATTTATTCCGCTTAGCCGTTAGCTCAACTAGTGGAGCGGTGAGTTGCGCATAGTCTGGGATTAATGTTCGATAAAAATTACATAGGCCTAAAAATTTTTTAAGTTTTCGAACAGTGTTTGGTCTGGGAAAAGAAACAATTTTTTTTGTATTATTATCAGTTGGACTTTATCCCTGTTTAGTCACTGTAAACCCTAAATATTCCATTTTCTCTCTAGAGAATTCACATTTGGTCGGTGTCAATGTTAAATTAAAATCTCTTAGCCTTTGAAAAACAAGCTCTAATTTCTCTTTTAATCCTTCATATGTGTGTGCCGCTAAAACCACATCATCAAAATATGCGTAAATGTCATGTTCGTGTAAATCTCTAAGAACGATATCTATAGCTTTTTGAAACCACGCGCCGCTAGTTTTATGTCCAAATATTAATCTGTTGTATTCGAATCTTCCATATGGGCTTGTGAATGCCATCTTATGTCTTTCTTCCTCTGGTAATAAAATTTGTGAAAATGCGCTCTGGAAATCTAATTTTGCGTAAAATTCGAAACCTGCTAGTTTTGTCATAATATTTTGAATTTTTGGTACTGGATAATTAAAGTTCTGTGAGATACTGTTTAAGAGTCGTATATCCAAGCAAATTCTGAATTTATCTGTATTTTGTTTTTTCACTAGAACCATTCCTGCGCTATAATTAGAGTCGCTATGCCTAATTATGTTTGCTTGCAACATTTCATCAATTTGTCTTTTTAATTCTTTTCTCAAAGCGTAGGGCACGTCATAAGCTCTAATTTCTATCGGATTCTGGTGCGATAAAATAAATTTAGGTTTTACTACTTCAGTACATCCTAAAGTGTTTAAATTTTTGGAAAATACGTCTCCGTAGTCCATTAATAATTTCAATAAATCTTTCCTCTGATCGACTGGCATGTGGTCTAAGTTAAAGTCTGTTTCCAGTAATTCGTTCCGTCTAATTTCTCTTATTTTATTTATTCTATCTTCCAATTCTATTTTATTCCTATTAGTATCTGTAAGGTGAATTTCCTCATTAGCCTGTTTGATATTGTGTTTTAATTTCCCTATCAAAGTGTTTTTATTAAGTGTAATTTTATGTGATCCTTCATTCTTAATTGATATGAATTTATTTGGGTTAGTCTCTTCTGTTTCTAAGTGAAAAATCGTTGGGTTGATGTTTAAAGGCTGTTTTAAAATTTTTGGTTCAAAATTATAATTTTCTAATTTATTTTCTGTGTAAGTGCAATTAATTTCAACTAGTTTAGATTCTTGCGGGTCTATTTTAATTTTCTTGCGCGTTCTAATTGCTGTATCTGAATTTATATTTAGCACGCTTTCTTGCTCTCCTAAAGGGATTATTATATTATCTATTTTTATTATGTTTTGTTTAGTATCGATGATGGCGTTATGAAGTTTCAAAAAATCAAAACCGATTATCCCAGCATAATTATGCGGAAATTTGGCGGTAGTAACGTAGAATATGTGTTTAAAGATTTTATTTTCAATTTTAAATGACGTTTGTATAACGTTTATATAATTTAGTCTTTCTCCTGCCAACGTTTTAATCGTGACTGATCTAGATAAATATTTAATGTGACAAATTTCTCTTATTTTTTGGAATTCTTCTTTTCCGATTATACTAATCGTCGCTCCACTGTCTACCATCATTGCAACGGGCCTTTTATTAAATATTACTTGTATTGTAGGTAATTTTATAGATTTTTCTCCTAATTTTTCGTCTAAAGCAGAAATCACTTCGTATTTACACACCTTCCTATCCTTATGAATTTGTACATTCTTTATTTCTCCCTGGTTATCAACATAACCAAATCCATCGTAACTTAACTGGGGCGGGTTTTTTGGGAGCTTATGATAATTGCCGCCCCTCTCTAGTTTAAAGCAGCTCTTCTGGGGAATGTATTTTCTCTCTCATTGTATCTGTTTCCTCTAAATGTACGTGAAAACCCCGGATTTCGCCTTGCGTATTCTCCGCGGGGGAAATTGTTAGCTGGCCCCTGCCTTTCTCTTTGCGTATATTGCCTTTCGCTCTGGTTGTTAAACTGCTGTGGGCGTGAACTCTGGGATCTACGCATTTCATTTTCCCGGTTATATAGTCTACAATTTATCATCAGATGGTTTGTGCGTCCGCAAAATAGACAAAACATATCATTAGGGATATTATTATTAGAAGTTCTAGCTTTAGGTGTGTTTTGTTCCAATCTAAGTGCGTTAATTTGTTCGCCTAATGTTTCTAACAAATATCTGTTAGCATTTTCCTGTTCTTTTCGTAGTTTTTCGATTTCTGTTTGTAAAGCCGGTGGTCCAGGGTGCGCGACAATATTGTTTACAGCTTCTGTTTCAGGTGGAGAAATTGCTATTGCGTTTTCAATATTTTCTGCTATTACAATCGCCGCTTCGAAGGATAACGGGTTTGCTTTTAGCACCTCTCTCTTAATTTGCGTGTTTAGTGCGTCCAAAAATTTTCCTAGTCTTAATTGGTCAATGATTTTTTTCGACTCCTCGCTACTCAAATCACCTGCACTTTCTAGATAAGTCAGCGTGATACATTTGATTCTGTGTGCTAATGCCTTAACGCTCTCACCTTCAAATTGTTTAGTTAGAGTAAATTGTATTTGGCGGGTCGTTATGCTAGTCCTCTGTGAAAAAAATTCTAGTAGCCTTTCCTTTAGTACTTCGTACGAATTTTCTTTACGTAATTCTGCCGAACTCGCTAGGAATTTTAGTGCATTTCCCTTTAAACGCGACTTTAATACTACGAGTTTTTCTGGTTCGGTCCATTTTCCTAGCTTGGCTATCGAATCAAATTGGTCGAAAAATATTTTACAGTCTGTTTCAGCATTTCCTTCGAATACCCCAAGTAAAAAGGTTAACCCCTGTAAACGACTTTGATTTTCGCCCCCTTGCTCGGGCGCTTCTGTATTATTTGTATCCGGCATCTTGTACAATTTTTATATCTACTTTCAAATTATTAAATATTAACTCACTTATTATTTACAATATTACAAAGATCTTCCCATGATGCATATTCATTTCACAAAAAAAAAATTTCTCTGAATTTTGAATTTTGAATAATTAAATTATCCAGTCAAATATTAATCGAGGCACTTTGATAACTGTGCACAAGACTGGTCTCGGCGCCATAATATGTGGCGTGGCTCCGCTGAAATCTTACAATTACACATTGGCCGTTAATCGTACTTCTGCACGCCACTTGCTCGATTACCGAGCACATCTCCAGGTTCTGATTAATTAGAACATGCATCACGAGAACACACAATAAATACAATTAAAAGTTAATAAAGCTTTTATTTTAAAATACTTATATTCAAAACTTGTTACTTAAAATTTAAAAACCCACAAAATGTCATCTTAATTACATAGAACATATTTACATTCGCTAAGTAGGTATTGGATAATGATCGATCTGATCATTTCCCCCTCTCTAGTTAAATTAATTATCATAATAGCCCTCAAGTTAGGCAGTTAACTTCCTTATTAAATTCTAGTTATCTTCTCTGATACTCAGTCTGCAGTGGGAGAGAACAAAAGGACTTACCCCTATTAGGCACTGGCAGGACGGCATCGAGCTGGCACTCATCCGTCGATTTTTGCATGCAGAACTTAACTCTGACAATTACCAACTGAGTTCCCTCTCAACTCTTCTTCTCTTCGTCGGGATCTCGGACGGCCCACTGGCCGGGCTCCATAACTGACGCTTGGCCGCTATAGGTTCGAAAACCCATAAATTCAGTGACGCGGTCGGGCTCCATCGAATCACTGGATTTGGCCCCTTCCAAAGGGTTGGCTAAAAATTGGGGGGCTCTAGCCCTCTTGCAGGTGTCCATTTTATTTAAAAACAAGATAGCGTCCTTTGCCATTTTCTCACCACTGCAGCTGGTCTCTTACTCATAGCCATGGAATGTCAACCGTTTCCAAAGAGAGAGGGGGGGGGGGGGTAATACTTTCTAGAAGTGAAGTGGCGACAGGAAAATTCCAATACTGTCCCACGACAACCGTGATTCGTCGCTCCATAACACTTGACGCCATTGCTGAAGGCTCCATTTTTTTTGCGCTCTTTGGATTACTGTAAGAGAAGCTTGGCATTGTTTGCGGCAATGCTTGGTTTATATGCAACTGCTCGCCCATGAAAATCACGCCCATGAAAACCACTCGTAATATGACAGAAATCTCACGAACAGATTTTCCATAAAGGTGACAACCAATCGCTTCACCCCGATCAAACGCATTTAGCGTTTTCCTCCCATTTTACTTTTCTGACTTTGAAATGACATTTGTTAACTCTTCTGATTTCTTTTATATTTGTTTGAGAGTTGGAAATTTGACGTCACTGGCAAAATTCACCACGTACAGGGGTGTCGGGAGACTTTTGATCATTATTTACATAAAATTGGACTAGTTCATTTTCAGAACTGAGGTGTCCGATGAATTTGTAAAATGTCAATTTATGGAGAACTTCTTATCATCCAGGTACTTTCAGAGAGTCAGATAAAAACGGATCACTATATCGTCGATACTTTTGTAATTTTTCCCGATATTCCAGTGGATTTTTTATAGAAGTTGCCCTGCAGTGTTTACTACAAAATCATGAAAGAAAACTATGGCTATGTTACGCGCCTGCGCAGTAAAATCTTAGTTTCTTCATACGCTTATATCTCATCGTATATTTAATGCTTTCATTTTCAATTGAAAAATAAAGTTTTTTTTGGACGGTAACAAGTGGACAAGTGGGTAAGTTTCGTGAAATTGGATTGAAACTTATGGATATTGTAAGCAGAAAATATGTAACAAAATTTGATTTTTTTTAAAGAAACATTTATATCTTCATGAATATACGTTTTTGTGTTACGAAAATGCACACATTGAACAAAGCTAGTTAACTATTTTGTGAACGTTACAAATCATTTCCATCTTTTTATGATACAGGGTGATCCAATATATTTTCCCCCTTTTACAATATCTTGGTGGTCCCCTAAATGCACGTATATATATATATATATATATATATATATATATATGTATATATATATGTATATATGTATATATATATGTATATATATATATGCATATATGTATATATATATATGCATATATGTATATATATATATATATATATATGTATATATGTATATATATGTATATATATGCATATATATATATATATATATATATATATATATATATATATATGTATATATGTATATATATGTATATATATGCATATATATATATATATATATATATATATATATATATATATATATTATATATATATGTATATATGTATATATATGTATATATATGCATATATATATGTATATATATATATATATATATATATGTATATATATATATATATATATATATATATATGTATATATGTATATATAT